>OU015666.1:2500-25000 GCA_907165275.2 Zygaena filipendulae | reverse complement strand
GTTGACAACGTGTGTACCGAACGTGAGTCTGTCGTCAACTGTCAGGCCGAGTATTTTAATTTCGCGGCACAAGTCAATGTTCGCCCCGCCCATGTTCAGGAGTGGTGAGTCGTACTTTAATTTATTGGTAATCACCATTGCCTTAGTTTTGTGTGGCGCAAAGTTAAGTTTATTTCGGACTCCCCACTCCCGGACACGCGCGAGGGTCGCATTGGCCCGCGTTTGCACCTGAAGTGCTGTATCCCCCGAGAAGATCAGGACAACATCATCGGCAAAAGCCTGGCAGTAGTCGCCCCCACTTTCCAGGTCCTTCAATAGGGGGTCCAGCAACAGATTCCAGAACGTTGGGCCCCCTATTGAACCCTGTACGCAGCCCTTTGTGGTGGTCCTGACACACTCTGCTCCGGCGTACCTGACACGCACCTTCCTGTCGGAAAGGTAGCTGTCAACGATACGCCGGAGGTTCGCAGGACATCCAGTTTCGGCTAACCTGCACCGTATGGCAGGCCACCAGGCGTTATCGAAGGCCCCCTCTATGTCGAGCGAGACCAGCACCATTAATTTTTTCCTCTTTAATTGATCTTTAATGTGTTGCATCAAGACATAGAGGGAGTCCTCGGTCCCGCGCTGGGGCATGAAGCCGAACTGGCGCCCGCTTATACCAGGCAGAATGTGCCAGCGAACCCTTCGTACCACCATCTTCTCGAGAATTTTCCCGAGAACCGGCAAAAGACCAATCGGCCGGTATGATTTGGGCTGCGCATAGTCCTCCTTTCCCGGCTTCCTCAACACTACCACCACTGCCTCCTTCCAAACCGCGGGGAAATGCGCGAGACTTAGGCACTTGTTCGCGAGAGCCAGGAACAAGTCCGGATCCAGGGTGATGGCCGCCCTACAAATGTCGGCAGTGAAACCGTCGAGCCCGGGCGCCTTTTTGGGGTTGAAACTGAGTGCGGACCGCTTCACCTCTTCCACCGTGAATGGGGGGTCGGATGTTTCATCATGCGACCACCCATTCACGCCAGCAGCAATTTGTCTGGTGTGAGTGTGGTCCGCACCCTCGCCCTCCGTGGTGTCATCCGGGTAAAATGTCTCAGCCAGCAGACTCGACGATTCCACCCCCGTTAGCTCCCTGCCGTCCCTGGTGAGCGGGACGTCCTCCTGCCTAGCGGTTGTACGGCCTATCACCCTGTAGATCCCGTCCCACATGCTCTCGCGGTCCTGCCTCTCGCAGAAGGCCTTCCAGCTGGTGGTTTTGGCGTTCCTCGCCGCCAGCTGGTACTTCTCCTTGGCCTGGAGGTACTGCTCCACGACATATTCTCGGCGAGCCGTCGAGGCGCAAGATATCCTGCGCCTCTTCGTCTTCAGTTCCCTCTTGAGTGCGGCCAATTCCTCGGTCCACCAAGGCAATCCTGTTCGTTGTTTTTTACTTATCTCCGGTATACTTTCTTTACACGCTTCTGTGATGGTATCTATATATGTTGTAATTATTCTTTCTAAATCCTCCTTTTTACTAATTTTGGTTATTTCACTTTTATTTAAGTTTCTATCCTTCCAAATTTGGGCCAGTTTCCCATGAAACCGGCTCCAATTTGCCTTTCTCGTATTATATATCCTTGTCTGTCTTTTAATATCTATTCCTTTTCCTTCATCTATATTAACATCGAACAGGATTGCCCTGTGATCCGAGATGGTCACATCGGCCGCAACTCGCCAGTTCCCTATCCGGCCGAGCATGTCTATGGAGCACGCCGTTATATCCACACAGCTGGTATACCTTCTGCCACCCCTGATGGTATCGAAGGTGGGCGCATCCCCGCGGTTTAGAATCTGCAGCTCCAGTTCATCGAGCATCCCCATCAGCTCTTCCCCCCTGCGATCCACGTCTCTACTCCCCCACCAAGTACTCCACGCATTAACGTCCCCCCCCAATACCACGTTTTGCGTCCCGATCCTTTCCACAATTTCCTTTACCCTTTCCATGTAAGGCTCCATCGGCTTGTCGCCCTCGAAGTAGACCGACACCACTCCTATTTCCCAGGCCTCGGTTCTCAACTTCACGACCACGATATTTTCGGTCGTAAGGGCTGGGAAGGGAGTGATGTCGATCGACTCGTCGAACAGCACGATGGCAGCCTTAACAACCTTCTCCGTTGTCCGGCGGCATTGCACCACTCTGGTTCCGGGGTAGGTCTTCATCTCACCCACCCCTCCAATATAGGGTTCCTGGAGTAGCGCAAATGCCGCCTTCCTCTTCCCTGCCTCCAGGATAAGCTCAGCTGTTGCGAGTTCGCTTCGCTGGAGGTTCGCCTGCATGACGTGGTACTGGTGGGGGACGGATGCCGAGTTTATGCCTGGGACGCCCTTAGCAATAAGCTACAGTGGAACGCGCTAGGGCGTCCCATTTCCTCCTCACCGGGCATTGGGCGCTGAAGGCGTCGTGGTCAGTTGCACCGGCCTTGAGCCCCTGACAGTTACAGCAATTGGGGACCCCTCCTGCCATCCGGTCAGCACAAGCTGATCTCAGGTGGGGTCCTCCGCAGTGACTGCAGACATCCAGAGTCTCAGTACAGAAACGCCTGCCGTGTCCGTACCCAAGGCAGCGCGAGCACTGCACCAAGGGGGACTGGTCCGCGACTTTGATCCTCTGGATGTCAATGTGCACCGCCCCCGCCTCCGTCAGGTGACCCCAAATGACCGGCGAAACTCTAAGGACCACGTGGACCGTAAGCGGGTTGCGGGTCTTTTTGCGGAATCTGACCTCCATCCGGTTGTCCTCCCCGCTTACGGTCTTCAGAAGATGACCGTTCTGCACCCTCAGCGCCCCAAGGATCTCCTCGTCCGTGTTATACTGGAGGACGTCCTTCAGGATAACCAACGGATCCTTGTTTTTCATTTCTTCGATACACAGGTTACCCCCCTCTTTCGAAATCCTCTCCTTTACTTTTGCCATCTCCTCCTTATCCTTACACCCCACTATCACTTTCCTATCCTTAGCCTTCCGAACCCTATCTATTTTCAATCCTTCCTCTCTTGCATTAACTACTTTCCTTATTCTCTCCACTACTTGCTCCCCCGTCTCCCTCTCGTCCCTCGACGTCACTGCTATTGAGTGCATCGCTGTGGACTCAATAGCAGTGGGTCGCTTGGGTGTCCTGGCCACCACACTCGCATACGACCCTTTCTCCTCCCACATCTCCTGCTGCTTCCTTATCGTTTCATTTAATTTTTCCATCTCCATTTTGTGTTCCTTTATTAACCTCCCATGTTCTACTAATTCTTTTATTAACTCATTCCCATCTTCCCTAAACCCCTTTTCTAAATTTTTACTCTGACTAACCCCTCCCCCTACTAATTCGTTCCTTTTACTCCTGTCCTCTCCCCCTTTCCCTTTGTACGGTACTCCTTCCTCTGCCTCTTTCCCTAATCTAAACATTCTTTCAGCTGACTCTAATACATCGTTTTTAATATCTGTCCTTAAATTTCTACTGTTGTTTATTTGTAACCTAATTTTCATTAAACATGCCTTAAACTCGGACATACGACTAACGTACTCAATTGGTTTCTTAGGAGATTTTTCTGTGGCGGCGATTTTACTCTGTGTCAATTTTGTTTTTGTTTTTACAGGTACAGCAGTTCCTGCGGCAGTTTCTGGGGTCGTCAACATAGATTCGATGCTTCGTCTCGCCTGCGCTACTTTATTCGTTGCGACCTCCGAGGGTCCAGGTCTGTCAGTTTGATTGGGGTGTGAGCCCTCGTCATCCGGAGATTGGACCTCGAAGGTTTTGTTAGGTGTGCGTACGTTACAGTACATTTTGTCTATTAGTTAGGGGGAGAATATGATAATTATAATAAAAGTCAGTATCAGAGGGACGTGTCAAATCGGCTTGTAAAAGTTTTAAAATGCCGTTGTCTATATAAAGACAATGTTAGTAATCCTAATTGTATAAAATATCAGAATATAATAATATAATATAGTCGTGTAAAATATAAGATTATCCCTATTTAAGTTTTTGTTTTAATATGTCTCTAATAATTTTTGTTTATTTTTCAGATGGCGCGGGCGACGGCGGTGACGACGGCGACGACGGCGACGGTGAGGACGACGGCGGCGACGACGGCAGCGACGGCGGCTCAGCGGTCGACGGCGACTAGCGAAGACTCGAAGACTTCGCGTCAATAGGTAAGTTTAAGTGCCGTTTATATATATTTGAGAGCGTCTACTGACGTTCGAACTACGTGATGTGACTTTAAGGGATGTAATCTATAAGTACGTCGCGCTTCTGCGCTCCTGACGGCTAATATTTTTGTTAGGTTAGGTTAGGCGACGTTAGGTCGACCTTATACCGTCTAACTGGTCTTCGCTACGGTACCCTCTGGCCCTAGCAAGGCGAAACAATAAAGGGTGGGTGGGGGGGCGTTTTTTTCGCTTTTCCGCGGTCGGAATCGAACGCGGATGGTGTCAATCGACGCGGGGGGTGTTCCCCTAGGTATTTTATAAGAAAAACTTTGCGGGCCAACCTCCCGAAAGCGTTAAATTTTGAATAAAAGTAAAATTTTTTGCAAAAATTTCAGAAAATTGGACAATTCCCGCGCCCACGCGACCAGGAAGGGTTTGGAAAACGAAGAGGGCGTTAAACAACGCCGGACCAGCAACGAAACGCTTATAAAAGACAACCAAATAACTCAAAAAACGAAATTAATAACTCAGTTACTATGTAAATTTTCAAAGTCGATGAAATACCAAAAATTACCAAAAATTTTAACAAATAAATATGCGGAAATAACTTTAGGGGTTGCGGACAGACAAAACACAGCGAAAACCAGTTCGAAAACGCCAAAACAGCGACGTAGTTTGTTATTATATTGATATTAATATCGTATGTCGCGTCAAACACACGTTTACTTAGGTAACCTCGGTTGCGCGGAGGGGGGTAGGTATCGGCGATGACGTAATAAGAATTTGGCGTTTTTTCGCTTTTCCGCGGTCGGAATCGAACGCGGATGGTGTCAATCGACGCGGGGGGTGTTCCCCTAGGTATTTTATAAGAAAAACTTTGCGGGCCAACCTCCCGAAAGCGTTAAATTTTGAATAAAAGTAAAATTTTTTGCAAAAATTTCAGAAAATTGGACAATTCCCGCGCCCACGCGACCAGGAAGGGTTTGGAAAACGAAGAGGGCGTTAAACAACGCCGGACCAGCAACGAAACGCTTATAAAAGACAACCAAATAACTCAAAAAACGAAATTAATAACTCAGTTACTATGTAAATTTTCAAAGTCGATGAAATACCAAAAATTACCAAAAATTTTAACAAATAAATATGCGGAAATAACTTTAGGGGTTGCGGACAGACAAAACACAGCGAAAACCAGTTCGAAAACGCCAAAACAGCGACGTAGTTTGTTATTATATTGATATTAATATCGTATGTCGCGTCAAACACACGTTTACTTAGGTAACCTCGGTTGCGCGGAGGGGGGTAGGTATCGGCGATGACGTAATAAGAATTTGGCGTTTTTTTCGCTTTTCCGCGGTCGGAATCGAACGCGGATGGTGTCAATCGACGCGGGGGGTGTTCCCCTAGGTATTTTATAAGAAAAACTTTGCGGGCCAACCTCCCGAAAGCGTTAAATTTTGAATAAAAGTAAAATTTTTTGCAAAAATTTCAGAAAATTGGACAATTCCCGCGCCCACGCGACCAGGAAGGGTTTGGAAAACGAAGAGGGCGTTAAACAACGCCGGACCAGCAACGAAACGCTTATAAAAGACAACCAAATAACTCAAAAAACGAAATTAATAACTCAGTTACTATGTAAATTTTCAAAGTCGATGAAATACCAAAAATTACCAAAAATTTTAACAAATAAATATGCGGAAATAACTTTAGGGGTTGCGGACAGACAAAACACAGCGAAAACCAGTTCGAAAACGCCAAAACAGCGACGTAGTTTGTTATTATATTGATATTAATATCGTATGTCGCGTCAAACACACGTTTACTTAGGTAACCTCGGTTGCGCGGAGGGGGGTAGGTATCGGCGATGACGTAATAAGAATTTGGCGTTTTTTCGCTTTTCCGCGGTCGGAATCGAACGCGGATGGTGTCAATCGACGCGGGGGGTGTTCCCCTAGGTATTTTATAAGAAAAACTTTGCGGGCCAACCTCCCGAAAGCGTTAAATTTTGAATAAAAGTAAAATTTTTTGCAAAAATTTCAGAAAATTGGACAATTCCCGCGCCCACGCGACCAGGAAGGGTTTGGAAAACGAAGAGGGCGTTAAACAACGCCGGACCAGCAACGAAACGCTTATAAAAGACAACCAAATAACTCAAAAAACGAAATTAATAACTCAGTTACTATGTAAATTTTCAAAGTCGATGAAATACCAAAAATTACCAAAAATTTTAACAAATAAATATGCGGAAATAACTTTAGGGGTTGCGGACAGACAAAACACAGCGAAAACCAGTTCGAAAACGCCAAAACAGCGACGTAGTTTGTTATTATATTGATATTAATATCGTATGTCGCGTCAAACACACGTTTACTTAGGTAACCTCGGTTGCGCGGAGGGGGGTAGGTATCGGCGATGACGTAATAAGAATTTGGCGTTTTTTCGCTTTTCCGCGGTCGGAATCGAACGCGGATGGTGTCAATCGACGCGGGGGGTGTTCCCCTAGGTATTTTATAAGAAAAACTTTGCGGGCCAACCTCCCGAAAGCGTTAAATTTTGAATAAAAGTAAAATTTTTTGCAAAAATTTCAGAAAATTGGACAATTCCCGCGCCCACGCGACCAGGAAGGGTTTGGAAAACGAAGAGGGCGTTAAACAACGCCGGACCAGCAACGAAACGCTTATAAAAGACAACCAAATAACTCAAAAAACGAAATTAATAACTCAGTTACTATGTAAATTTTCAAAGTCGATGAAATACCAAAAATTACCAAAAATTTTAACAAATAAATATGCGGAAATAACTTTAGGGGTTGCGGACAGACAAAACACAGCGAAAACCAGTTCGAAAACGCCAAAACAGCGACGTAGTTTGTTATTATATTGATATTAATATCGTATGTCGCGTCAAACACACGTTTACTTAGGTAACCTCGGTTGCGCGGAGGGGGGTAGGTATCGGCGATGACGTAATAAGAATTTGGCGTTTTTTCGCTTTTCCGCGGTCGGAATCGAACGCGGATGGTGTCAATCGACGCGGGGGGTGTTCCCCTAGGTATTTTATAAGAAAAACTTTGCGGGCCAACCTCCCGAAAGCGTTAAATTTTGAATAAAAGTAAAATTTTTTGCAAAAATTTCAGAAAATTGGACAATTCCCGCGCCCACGCGACCAGGAAGGGTTTGGAAAACGAAGAGGGCGTTAAACAACGCCGGACCAGCAACGAAACGCTTATAAAAGACAACCAAATAACTCAAAAAACGAAATTAATAACTCAGTTACTATGTAAATTTTCAAAGTCGATGAAATACCAAAAATTACCAAAAATTTTAACAAATAAATATGCGGAAATAACTTTAGGGGTTGCGGACAGACAAAACACAGCGAAAACCAGTTCGAAAACGCCAAAACAGCGACGTAGTTTGTTATTATATTGATATTAATATCGTATGTCGCGTCAAACACACGTTTACTTAGGTAACCTCGGTTGCGCGGAGGGGGGTAGGTATCGGCGATGACGTAATAAGAATTTGGCGTTTTTTCGCTTTTCCGCGGTCGGAATCGAACGCGGATGGTGTCAATCGACGCGGGGGGTGTTCCCCTAGGTATTTTATAAGAAAAACTTTGCGGGCCAACCTCCCGAAAGCGTTAAATTTTGAATAAAAGTAAAATTTTTTGCAAAAATTTCAGAAAATTGGACAATTCCCGCGCCCACGCGACCAGGAAGGGTTTGGAAAACGAAGAGGGCGTTAAACAACGCCGGACCAGCAACGAAACGCTTATAAAAGACAACCAAATAACTCAAAAAACGAAATTAATAACTCAGTTACTATGTAAATTTTCAAAGTCGATGAAATACCAAAAATTACCAAAAATTTTAACAAATAAATATGCGGAAATAACTTTAGGGGTTGCGGACAGACAAAACACAGCGAAAACCAGTTCGAAAACGCCAAAACAGCGACGTAGTTTGTTATTATATTGATATTAATATCGTATGTCGCGTCAAACACACGTTTACTTAGGTAACCTCGGTTGCGCGGAGGGGGGTAGGTATCGGCGATGACGTAATAAGAATTTGGCGTTTTTTCGCTTTTCCGCGGTCGGAATCGAACGCGGATGGTGTCAATCGACGCGGGGGGTGTTCCCCTAGGTATTTTATAAGAAAAACTTTGCGGGCCAACCTCCCGAAAGCGTTAAATTTTGAATAAAAGTAAAATTTTTTGCAAAAATTTCAGAAAATTGGACAATTCCCGCGCCCACGCGACCAGGAAGGGTTTGGAAAACGAAGAGGGCGTTAAACAACGCCGGACCAGCAACGAAACGCTTATAAAAGACAACCAAATAACTCAAAAAACGAAATTAATAACTCAGTTACTATGTAAATTTTCAAAGTCGATGAAATACCAAAAATTACCAAAAATTTTAACAAATAAATATGCGGAAATAACTTTAGGGGTTGCGGACAGACAAAACACAGCGAAAACCAGTTCGAAAACGCCAAAACAGCGACGTAGTTTGTTATTATATTGATATTAATATCGTATGTCGCGTCAAACACACGTTTACTTAGGTAACCTCGGTTGCGCGGAGGGGGGTAGGTATCGGCGATGACGTAATAAGAATTTGGCGTTTTTTCGCTTTTCCGCGGTCGGAATCGAACGCGGATGGTGTCAATCGACGCGGGGGGTGTTCCCCTAGGTATTTTATAAGAAAAACTTTGCGGGCCAACCTCCCGAAAGCGTTAAATTTTGAATAAAAGTAAAATTTTTTGCAAAAATTTCAGAAAATTGGACAATTCCCGCGCCCACGCGACCAGGAAGGGTTTGGAAAACGAAGAGGGCGTTAAACAACGCCGGACCAGCAACGAAACGCTTATAAAAGACAACCAAATAACTCAAAAAACGAAATTAATAACTCAGTTACTATGTAAATTTTCAAAGTCGATGAAATACCAAAAATTACCAAAAATTTTAACAAATAAATATGCGGAAATAACTTTAGGGGTTGCGGACAGACAAAACACAGCGAAAACCAGTTCGAAAACGCCAAAACAGCGACGTAGTTTGTTATTATATTGATATTAATATCGTATGTCGCGTCAAACACACGTTTACTTAGGTAACCTCGGTTGCGCGGAGGGGGGTAGGTATCGGCGATGACGTAATAAGAATTTGGCGTTTTTTCGCTTTTCCGCGGTCGGAATCGAACGCGGATGGTGTCAATCGACGCGGGGGGTGTTCCCCTAGGTATTTTATAAGAAAAACTTTGCGGGCCAACCTCCCGAAAGCGTTAAATTTTGAATAAAAGTAAAATTTTTTGCAAAAATTTCAGAAAATTGGACAATTCCCGCGCCCACGCGACCAGGAAGGGTTTGGAAAACGAAGAGGGCGTTAAACAACGCCGGACCAGCAACGAAACGCTTATAAAAGACAACCAAATAACTCAAAAAACGAAATTAATAACTCAGTTACTATGTAAATTTTCAAAGTCGATGAAATACCAAAAATTACCAAAAATTTTAACAAATAAATATGCGGAAATAACTTTAGGGGTTGCGGACAGACAAAACACAGCGAAAACCAGTTCGAAAACGCCAAAACAGCGACGTAGTTTGTTATTATATTGATATTAATATCGTATGTCGCGTCAAACACACGTTTACTTAGGTAACCTCGGTTGCGCGGAGGGGGGTAGGTATCGGCGATGACGTAATAAGAATTTGGCGTTTTTTTCGCTTTTCCGCGGTCGGAATCGAACGCGGATGGTGTCAATCGACGCGGGGGGTGTTCCCCTAGGTATTTTATAAGAAAAACTTTGCGGGCCAACCTCCCGAAAGCGTTAAATTTTGAATAAAAGTAAAATTTTTTGCAAAAATTTCAGAAAATTGGACAATTCCCGCGCCCACGCGACCAGGAAGGGTTTGGAAAACGAAGAGGGCGTTAAACAACGCCGGACCAGCAACGAAACGCTTATAAAAGACAACCAAATAACTCAAAAAACGAAATTAATAACTCAGTTACTATGTAAATTTTCAAAGTCGATGAAATACCAAAAATTACCAAAAATTTTAACAAATAAATATGCGGAAATAACTTTAGGGGTTGCGGACAGACAAAACACAGCGAAAACCAGTTCGAAAACGCCAAAACAGCGACGTAGTTTGTTATTATATTGATATTAATATCGTATGTCGCGTCAAACACACGTTTACTTAGGTAACCTCGGTTGCGCGGAGGGGGGTAGGTATCGGCGATGACGTAATAAGAATTTGGCGTTTTTTCGCTTTTCCGCGGTCGGAATCGAACGCGGATGGTGTCAATCGACGCGGGGGGTGTTCCCCTAGGTATTTTATAAGAAAAACTTTGCGGGCCAACCTCCCGAAAGCGTTAAATTTTGAATAAAAGTAAAATTTTTTGCAAAAATTTCAGAAAATTGGACAATTCCCGCGCCCACGCGACCAGGAAGGGTTTGGAAAACGAAGAGGGCGTTAAACAACGCCGGACCAGCAACGAAACGCTTATAAAAGACAACCAAATAACTCAAAAAACGAAATTAATAACTCAGTTACTATGTAAATTTTCAAAGTCGATGAAATACCAAAAATTACCAAAAATTTTAACAAATAAATATGCGGAAATAACTTTAGGGGTTGCGGACAGACAAAACACAGCGAAAACCAGTTCGAAAACGCCAAAACAGCGACGTAGTTTGTTATTATATTGATATTAATATCGTATGTCGCGTCAAACACACGTTTACTTAGGTAACCTCGGTTGCGCGGAGGGGGGTAGGTATCGGCGATGACGTAATAAGAATTTGGCGTTTTTTCGCTTTTCCGCGGTCGGAATCGAACGCGGATGGTGTCAATCGACGCGAGGGGTGTTCCCCTAGGTATTTTATAAGAAAAACTTTGCGGGCCAACCTCCCGAAAGCGTTAAATTTTGAATAAAAGTAAAATTTTTTGCAAAAATTTCAGAAAATTGGACAATTCCCGCGCCCACGCGACCAGGAAGGGTTTGGAAAACGAAGAGGGCGTTAAACAACGCCGGACCAGCAACGAAACGCTTATAAAAGACAACCAAATAACTCAAAAAACGAAATTAATAACTCAGTTACTATGTAAATTTTCAAAGTCGATGAAATACCAAAAATTACCAAAAATTTTAACAAATAAATATGCGGAAATAACTTTAGGGGTTGCGGACAGACAAAACACAGCGAAAACCAGTTCGAAAACGCCAAAACAGCGACGTAGTTTGTTATTATATTGATATTAATATCGTATGTCGCGTCAAACACACGTTTACTTAGGTAACCTCGGTTGCGCGGAGGGGGGTAGGTATCGGCGATGACGTAATAAGAATTTGGCGTTTTTTCGCTTTTCCGCGGTCGGAATCGAACGCGGATGGTGTCAATCGACGCGGGGGGTGTTCCCCTAGGTATTTTATAAGAAAAACTTTGCGGGCCAACCTCCCGAAAGCGTTAAATTTTGAATAAAAGTAAAATTTTTTGCAAAAATTTCAGAAAATTGGACAATTCCCGCGCCCACGCGACCAGGAAGGGTTTGGAAAACGAAGAGGGCGTTAAACAACGCCGGACCAGCAACGAAACGCTTATAAAAGACAACCAAATAACTCAAAAAACGAAATTAATAACTCAGTTACTATGTAAATTTTCAAAGTCGATGAAATACCAAAAATTACCAAAAATTTTAACAAATAAATATGCGGAAATAACTTTAGGGGTTGCGGACAGACAAAACACAGCGAAAACCAGTTCGAAAACGCCAAAACAGCGACGTAGTTTGTTATTATATTGATATTAATATCGTATGTCGCGTCAAACACACGTTTACTTAGGTAACCTCGGTTGCGCGGAGGGGGGTAGGTATCGGCGATGACGTAATAAGAATTTGGCGTTTTTTCGCTTTTCCGCGGTCGGAATCGAACGCGGATGGTGTCAATCGACGCGAGGGGTGTTCCCCTAGGTATTTTATAAGAAAAACTTTGCGGGCCAACCTCCCGAAAGCGTTAAATTTTGAATAAAAGTAAAATTTTTTGCAAAAATTTCAGAAAATTGGACAATTCCCGCGCCCACGCGACCAGGAAGGGTTTGGAAAACGAAGAGGGCGTTAAACAACGCCGGACCAGCAACGAAACGCTTATAAAAGACAACCAAATAACTCAAAAAACGAAATTAATAACTCAGTTACTATGTAAATTTTCAAAGTCGATGAAATACCAAAAATTACCAAAAATTTTAACAAATAAATATGCGGAAATAACTTTAGGGGTTGCGGACAGACAAAACACAGCGAAAACCAGTTCGAAAACGCCAAAACAGCGACGTAGTTTGTTATTATATTGATATTAATATCGTATGGGTTAGGTTAGGTTAGGTTAGGTTAGGTTAGGTTAGGTTAGGTTAGGTTAGGTTAGGTTAGGTTAGGTTAGGTTAGGTTAGGTTAGGTTAGGTTAGGTTAGGTTAGGTTAGGTTAGGTTAGGTTAGGTTAGGTTAGGTTAGGTTAGGTTAGGTTAGGTTAGGTTAGGTTAGGTTAGGTTAGGTTAGGTTAGGTTAGGTTAGGTTAGGTTAGGTTAGGTTAGGTTAGGTTAGGTTAGGTTAGGTTAGGTTAGGTTAGGTTAGGTTAGGTTAGGTTAGGTTAGGTTAGGTTAGGTTAGGTTAGGTTAGGTTAGGTTAGGTTAGGTTAGGTTAGGTTAGGTTAGGTTAGGTTAGGTTAGGTTAGGTTAGGTTAGGTTAGGTTAGGTTAGGTTAGGTTAGGTTAGGTTAGGTTAGGTTAGGTTAGGTTAGGTTAGGTTAGGTTAGGTTAGGTTAGGTTAGGTTAGGTTAGGTTAGGTTAGGTTAGGTTAGGTTAGGTTAGGTTAGGTTAGGTTAGGTTAGGTTAGGTTAGGTTAGGTTAGGTTAGGTTAGGTTAGGTTAGGTTAGGTTAGGTTAGGTTAGGTTAGGTTAGGTTAGGTTAGGTTAGGTTAGGTTAGGTTAGGTTAGGTTAGGTTAGGTTAGGTTAGGTTAGGTTAGGTTAGGTTAGGTTAGGTTAGGTTAGGTTAGGTTAGGTTAGGTTAGGTTAGGTTAGGTTAGGTTAGGTTAGGTTAGGTTAGGTTAGGTTAGGTTAGGTTAGGTTAGGTTAGGTTAGGTTAGGTTAGGTTAGGTTAGGTTAGGTTAGGTTAGGTTAGGTTAGGTTAGGTTAGGTTAGGTTAGGTTAGGTTAGGTTAGGTTAGGTTAGGTTAGGTTAGGTTAGGTTAGGTTAGGTTAGGTTAGGTTAGGTTAGGTTAGGTTAGGTTAGGTTAGGTTAGGTTAGGTTAGGTTAGGTTAGGTTAGGTTAGGTTAGGTTAGGTTAGGTTAGGTTAGGTTAGGTTAGGTTAGGTTAGGTTAGGTTAGGTTAGGTTAGGTTAGGTTAGGTTAGGTTAGGTTAGGTTAGGTTAGGTTAGGTTAGGTTAGGTTAGGTTAGGTTAGGTTAGGTTAGGTTAGGTTAGGTTAGGTTAGGTTAGGTTAGGTTAGGTTAGGTTAGGTTAGGTTAGGTTAGGTTAGGTTAGGTTAGGTTAGGTTAGGTTAGGTTAGGTTAGGTTAGGTTAGGTTAGGTTAGGTTAGGTTAGGTTAGGTTAGGTTAGGTTAGGTTAGGTTAGGTTAGGTTAGGTTAGGTTAGGTTAGGTTAGGTTAGGTTAGGTTAGGTTAGGTTAGGTTAGGTTAGGTTAGGTTAGGTTAGGTTAGGTTAGGTTAGGTTAGGTTAGGTTAGGTTAGGTTAGGTTAGGTTAGGTTAGGTTAGGTTAGGTTAGGTTAGGTTAGGTTAGGTTAGGTTAGGTTAGGTTAGGTTAGGTTAGGTTAGGTTAGGTTAGGTTAGGTTAGGTTAGGTTAGGTTAGGTTAGGTTAGGTTAGGTTAGGTTAGGTTAGGTTAGGTTAGGTTAGGTTAGGTTAGGTTAGGTTAGGTTAGGTTAGGTTAGGTTAGGTTAGGTTAGGTTAGGTTAGGTTAGGTTAGGTTAGGTTAGGTTAGGTTAGGTTAGGTTAGGTTAGGTTAGGTTAGGTTAGGTTAGGTTAGGTTAGGTTAGGTTAGGTTAGGTTAGGTTAGGTTAGGTTAGGTTAGGTTAGGTTAGGTTAGGTTAGGTTAGGTTAGGTTAGGTTAGGTTAGGTTAGGTTAGGTTAGGTTAGGTTAGGTTAGGTTAGGTTAGGTTAGGTTAGGTTAGGTTAGGTTAGGTTAGGTTAG
Source organism: Zygaena filipendulae (assembly GCA_907165275.2). Lineage (NCBI taxonomy): Eukaryota > Metazoa > Arthropoda > Insecta > Lepidoptera > Zygaenidae > Zygaena > Zygaena filipendulae. The sequence goes on along the minus strand of OU015666.1, from coordinate 10,610 downwards.
GTTAGGTTAGGTTAGGTTAGGTTAGGTTAGGTTAGGTTAGGTTAGGTTAGGTTAGGTTAGGTTAGGTTAGGTTAGGTTAGGTTAGGTTAGGTTAGGTTAGGTTAGGTTAGGTTAGGTTAGGTTAGGTTAGGTTAGGTTAGGTTAGGTTAGGTTAGGTTAGGTTAGGTTAGGTTAGGTTAGGTTAGGTTAGGTTAGGTTAGGTTAGGTTAGGTTAGGTTAGGTTAGGTTAGGTTAGGTTAGGTTAGGTTAGGTTAGGTTAGGTTAGGTTAGGTTAGGTTAGGTTAGGTTAGGTTAGGTTAGGTTAGGTTAGGTTAGGTTAGGTTAGGTTAGGTTAGGTTAGGTTAGGTTAGGTTAGGTTAGGTTAGGTTAGGTTAGGTTAGGTTAGGTTAGGTTAGGTTAGGTTAGGTTAGGTTAGGTTAGGTTAGGTTAGGTTAGGTTAGGTTAGGTTAGGTTAGGTTAGGTTAGGTTAGGTTAGGTTAGGTTAGGTTAGGTTAGGTTAGGTTAGGTTAGGTTAGGTTAGGTTAGGTTAGGTTAGGTTAGGTTAGGTTAGGTTAGGTTAGGTTAGGTTAGGTTAGGTTAGGTTAGGTTAGGTTAGGTTAGGTTAGGTTAGGTTAGGTTAGGTTAGGTTAGGTTAGGTTAGGTTAGGTTAGGTTAGGTTAGGTTAGGTTAGGTTAGGTTAGGTTAGGTTAGGTTAGGTTAGGTTAGGTTAGGTTAGGTTAGGTTAGGTTAGGTTAGGTTAGGTTAGGTTAGGTTAGGTTAGGTTAGGTTAGGTTAGGTTAGGTTAGGTTAGGTTAGGTTAGGTTAGGTTAGGTTAGGTTAGGTTAGGTTAGGTTAGGTTAGGTTAGGTTAGGTTAGGTTAGGTTAGGTTAGGTTAGGTTAGGTTAGGTTAGGTTAGGTTAGGTTAGGTTAGGTTAGGTTAGGTTAGGTTAGGTTAGGTTAGGTTAGGTTAGGTTAGGTTAGGTTAGGTCAGGTTAGGTTAGGTTAGGTTAGGTTAGGTTAGGTTAGGTTAGGTTAGGTTAGGTTAGGTTAGGTTAGGTTAGGTTAGGTTAGGTTAGGTTAGGTTAGGTTAGGTTAGGTTAGGTTAGGTTAGGTTAGGTTAGGTTAGGTTAGGTTAGGTTAGGTTAGGTTAGGTTAGGTTAGGTTAGGTTAGGTTAGGTTAGGTTAGGTAGGTTAGGTTAGGTTAGGTTAGGTTAGGTTAGGTTAGGTTAGGTTAGGTTAGGTTAGGTTAGGTTAGGTTAGGTTAGGTTAGGTTAGGTTAGGTTAGGTTAGGTTAGGTTAGGTTAGGTTAGGTTAGGTTAGGTTAGGTTAGGTTAGGTTAGGTTAGGTTAGGTTAGGTTAGGTTAGGTTAGGTTAGGTTAGGTTAGGTTAGGTTAGGTTAGGTTAGGTTAGGTTAGGTTAGGTTAGGTTAGGTTAGGTTAGGTTAGGTTAGGTTAGGTTAGGTTAGGTTAGGTTAGGTTAGGTTAGGTTAGGTTAGGTTAGGTTAGGTTAGGTTAGGTTAGGTTAGGTTAGGTTAGGTTAGGTTAGGTTAGGTTAGGTTAGGTTAGGTTAGGTTAGGTTAGGTTAGGTTAGGTTAGGTTAGGTTAGGTTAGGTTAGGTTAGGTTAGGTTAGGTTAGGTTAGGTTAGGTTAGGTTAGGTTAGGTTAGGTTAGGTTAGGTTAGGTTAGGTTAGGTTAGGTTAGGTTAGGTTAGGTTAGGTTAGGTTAGGTTAGGTTAGGTTAGGTTAGGTTAGGTTAGGTTAGGTTAGGTTAGGTTAGGTTAGGTTAGGTTAGGTTAGGTTAGGTTAGGTTAGGTTAGGTTAGGTTAGGTTAGGTTAGGTTAGGTTAGGTTAGGTTAGGTTAGGTTAGGTTAGGTTAGGTTAGGTTAGGTTAGGTTAGGTTAGGTTAGGTTAGGTTAGGTTAGGTTAGGTTAGGTTAGGTTAGGTTAGGTTAGGTTAGGTTAGGTTAGGTTAGGTTAGGTTAGGTTAGGTTAGGTTAGGTTAGGTTAGGTTAGGTTAGGTTAGGTTAGGTTAGGTTAGGTTAGGTTAGGTTAGGTTAGGTTAGGTTAGGTTAGGTTAGGTTAGGTTAGGTTAGGTTAGGTTAGGTTAGGTTAGGTTAGGTTAGGTTAGGTTAGGTTAGGTTAGGTTAGGTTAGGTTAGGTTAGGTTAGGTTAGGTTAGGTTAGGTTAGGTTAGGTTAGGTTAGGTTAGGTTAGGTTAGGTTAGGTTAGGTTAGGTTAGGTTAGGTTAGGTTAGGTTAGGTTAGGTTAGGTTAGGTTAGGTTAGGTTAGGTTAGGTTAGGTTAGGTTAGGTTAGGTTAGGTTAGGTTAGGTTAGGTTAGGTTAGGTTAGGTTAGGTTAGGTTAGGTTAGGTTAGGTTAGGTTAGGTTAGGTTAGGTTAGGTTAGGTTAGGTTAGGTTAGGTTAGGTTAGGTTAGGTTAGGTTAGGTTAGGTTAGGTTAGGTTAGGTTAGGTTAGGTTAGGTTAGGTTAGGTTAGGTTAGGTTAGGTTAGGTTAGGTTAGGTTAGGTTAGGTTAGGTTAGGTTAGGTTAGGTTAGGTTAGGTTAGGTTAGGTTAGGTTAGGTTAGGTTAGGTTAGGTTAGGTTAGGTTAGGTTAGGTTAGGTTAGGTTAGGTTAGGTTAGGTTAGGTTAGGTTAGGTTAGGTTAGGTTAGGTTAGGTTAGGTTAGGTTAGGTTAGGTTAGGTTAGGTTAGGTTAGGTTAGGTTAGGTTAGGTTAGGTTAGGTTAGGTTAGGTTAGGTTAGGTTAGGTTAGGTTAGGTTAGGTTAGGTTAGGTTAGGTTAGGTTAGGTTAGGTTAGGTTAGGTTAGGTTAGGTTAGGTTAGGTTAGGTTAGGTTAGGTTAGGTTAGGTTAGGTTAGGTTAGGTTAGGTTAGGTTAGGTTAGGTTAGGTTAGGTTAGGTTAGGTTAGGTTAGGTTAGGTTAGGTTAGGTTAGGTTAGGTTAGGTTAGGTTAGGTTAGGTTAGGTTAGGTTAGGTTAGGTTAGGTTAGGTTAGGTTAGGTTAGGTTAGGTTAGGTTAGGTTAGGTTAGGTTAGGTTAGGTTAGGTTAGGTTAGGTTAGGTTAGGTTAGGTTAGGTTAGGTTAGGTTAGGTTAGGTTAGGTTAGGTTAGGTTAGGTTAGGTTAGGTTAGGTTAGGTTAGGTTAGGTTAGGTTAGGTTAGGTTAGGTTAGGTTAGGTTAGGTTAGGTTAGGTTAGGTTAGGTTAGGTTAGGTTAGGTTAGGTTAGGTTAGGTTAGGTTAGGTTAGGTTAGGTTAGGTTAGGTTAGGTTAGGTTAGGTTAGGTTAGGTTAGGTTAGGTTAGGTTAGGTTAGGTTAGGTTAGGTTAGGTTAGGTTAGGTTAGGTTAGGTTAGGTTAGGTTAGGTTAGGTTAGGTTAGGTTAGGTTAGGTTAGGTTAGGTTAGGTTAGGTTAGGTTAGGTTAGGTTAGGTTAGGTTAGGTTAGGTTAGGTTAGGTTAGGTTAGGTTAGGTTAGGTTAGGTTAGGTTAGGTTAGGTTAGGTTAGGTTAGGTTAGGTTAGGTTAGGTTAGGTTAGGTTAGGTTAGGTTAGGTTAGGTTAGGTTAGGTTAGGTTAGGTTAGGTTAGGTTAGGTTAGGTTAGGTTAGGTTAGGTTAGGTTAGGTTAGGTTAGGTTAGGTTAGGTTAGGTTAGGTTAGGTTAGGTTAGGTTAGGTTAGGTTAGGTTAGGTTAGGTTAGGTTAGGTTAGGTTAGGTTAGGTTAGGTTAGGTTAGGTTAGGTTAGGTTAGGTTAGGTTAGGTTAGGTTAGGTTAGGTTAGGTTAGGTTAGGTTAGGTTAGGTTAGGTTAGGTTAGGTTAGGTTAGGTTAGGTTAGGTTAGGTTAGGTTAGGTTAGGTTAGGTTAGGTTAGGTTAGGTTAGGTTAGGTTAGGTTAGGTTAGGTTAGGTTAGGTTAGGTTAGGTTAGGTTAGGTTAGGTTAGGTTAGGTTAGGTTAGGTTAGGTTAGGTTAGGTTAGGTTAGGTTAGGTTAGGTTAGGTTAGGTTAGGTTAGGTTAGGTTAGGTTAGGTTAGGTTAGGTTAGGTTAGGTTAGGTTAGGTTAGGTTAGGTTAGGTTAGGTTAGGTTAGGTTAGGTTAGGTTAGGTTAGGTTAGGTTAGGTTAGGTTAGGTTAGGTTAGGTTAGGTTAGGTTAGGTTAGGTTAGGTTAGGTTAGGTTAGGTTAGGTTAGGTTAGGTTAGGTTAGGTTAGGTTAGGTTAGGTTAGGTTAGGTTAGGTTAGGTTAGGTTAGGTTAGGTTAGGTTAGGTTAGGTTAGGTTAGGTTAGGTTAGGTTAGGTTAGGTTAGGTTAGGTTAGGTTAGGTTAGGTTAGGTTAGGTTAGGTTAGGTTAGGTTAGGTTAGGTTAGGTTAGGTTAGGTTAGGTTAGGTTAGGTTAGGTTAGGTTAGGTTAGGTTAGGTTAGGTTAGGTTAGGTTAGGTTAGGTTAGGTTAGGTTAGGTTAGGTTAGGTTAGGTTAGGTTAGGTTAGGTTAGGTTAGGTTAGGTTAGGTTAGGTTAGGTTAGGTTAGGTTAGGTTAGGTTAGGTTAGGTTAGGTTAGGTTAGGTTAGGTTAGGTTAGGTTAGGTTAGGTTAGGTTAGGTTAGGTTAGGTTAGGTTAGGTTAGGTTAGGTTAGGTTAGGTTAGGTTAGGTTAGGTTAGGTTAGGTTAGGTTAGGTTAGGTTAGGTTAGGTTAGGTTAGGTTAGGTTAGGTTAGGTTAGGTTAGGTTAGGTTAGGTTAGGTTAGGTTAGGTTAGGTTAGGTTAGGTTAGGTTAGGTTAGGTTAGGTTAGGTTAGGTTAGGTTAGGTTAGGTTAGGTTAGGTTAGGTTAGGTTAGGTTAGGTTAGGTTAGGTTAGGTTAGGTTAGGTTAGGTTAGGTTAGGTTAGGTTAGGTTAGGTTAGGTTAGGTTAGGTTAGGTTAGGTTAGGTTAGGTTAGGTTAGGTTAGGTTAGGTTAGGTTAGGTTAGGTTAGGTTAGGTTAGGTTAGGTTAGGTTAGGTTAGGTTAGGTTAGGTTAGGTTAGGTTAGGTTAGGTTAGGTTAGGTTAGGTTAGGTTAGGTTAGGTTAGGTTAGGTTAGGTTAGGTTAGGTTAGGTTAGGTTAGGTTAGGTTAGGTTAGGTTAGGTTAGGTTAGGTTAGGTTAGGTTAGGTTAGGTTAGGTTAGGTTAGGTTAGGTTAGGTTAGGTTAGGTTAGGTTAGGTTAGGTTAGGTTAGGTTAGGTTAGGTTAGGTTAGGTTAGGTTAGGTTAGGTTAGGTTAGGTTAGGTTAGGTTAGGTTAGGTTAGGTTAGGTTAGGTTAGGTTAGGTTAGGTTAGGTTAGGTTAGGTTAGGTTAGGTTAGGTTAGGTTAGGTTAGGTTAGGTTAGGTTAGGTTAGGTTAGGTTAGGTTAGGTTAGGTTAGGTTAGGTTAGGTTAGGTTAGGTTAGGTTAGGTTAGGTTAGGTTAGGTTAGGTTAGGTTAGGTTAGGTTAGGTTAGGTTAGGTTAGGTTAGGTTAGGTTAGGTTAGGTTAGGTTAGGTTAGGTTAGGTTAGGTTAGGTTAGGTTAGGTTAGGTTAGGTTAGGTTAGGTTAGGTTAGGTTAGGTTAGGTTAGGTTAGGTTAGGTTAGGTTAGGTTAGGTTAGGTTAGGTTAGGTTAGGTTAGGTTAGGTTAGGTTAGGTTAGGTTAGGTTAGGTTAGGTTAGGTTAGGTTAGGTTAGGTTAGGTTAGGTTAGGTTAGGTTAGGTTAGGTTAGGTTAGGTTAGGTTAGGTTAGGTTAGGTTAGGTTAGGTTAGGTTAGGTTAGGTTAGGTTAGGTTAGGTTAGGTTAGGTTAGGTTAGGTTAGGTTAGGTTAGGTTAGGTTAGGTTAGGTTAGGTTAGGTTAGGTTAGGTTAGGTTAGGTTAGGTTAGGTTAGGTTAGGTTAGGTTAGGTTAGGTTAGGTTAGGTTAGGTTAGGTTAGGTTAGGATAGGTTAGGTTAGGTTAGGTTAGGTTAGGTTAGGTTAGGTTAGGTTAGGTTAGGTTAGGTTAGGTTAGGTTAGGTTAGGTTAGGTTAGGTTAGGTTAGGTTAGGTTAGGTTAGGTTAGGTTAGGTTAGGTTAGGTTAGGTTAGGTTAGGTTAGGTTAGGTTAGGTTAGGTTAGGTTAGGTTAGGTTAGGTTAGGTTAGGTTAGGTTAGGTTAGGTTAGGTTAGGTTAGGTTAGGTTAGGTTAGGTTAGGTTAGGTTAGGTTAGGTTAGGTTAGGTTAGGTTAGGTTAGGTTAGGTTAGGTTAGGTTAGGTTAGGTTAGGTTAGGTTAGGTTAGGTTAGGTTAGGTTAGGTTAGGTTAGGTTAGGTTAGGTTAGGTTAGGTTAGGTTAGGTTAGGTTAGGTTAGGTTAGGTTAGGTTAGGTTAGGTTAGGTTAGGTTAGGTTAGGTTAGGTTAGGTTAGGTTAGGTTAGGTTAGGTTAGGTTAGGTTAGGTTAGGTTAGGTTAGGTTAGGTTAGGTTAGGTTAGGTTAGGTTAGGTTAGGTTAGGTTAGGTTAGGTTAGGTTAGGTTAGGTTAGGTTAGGTTAGGTTAGGTTAGGTTAGGTTAGGTTAGGTTAGGTTAGGTTAGGTTAGGTTAGGTTAGGTTAGGTTAGGTTAGGTTAGGTTAGGTTAGGTTAGGTTAGGTTAGGTTAGGTTAGGTTAGGTTAGGTTAGGTTAGGTTAGGTTAGGTTAGGTTAGGTTAGGTTAGGTTAGGTTAGGTTAGGTTAGGTTAGGTTAGGTTAGGTTAGGTTAGGTTAGGTTAGGTTAGGTTAGGTTAGGTTAGGTTAGGTTAGGTTAGGTTAGGTTAGGTTAGGTTAGGTTAGGTTAGGTTAGGTTAGGTTAGGTTAGGTTAGGTTAGGTTAGGTTAGGTTAGGTTAGGTTAGGTTAGGTTAGGTTAGGTTAGGTTAGGTTAGGTTAGGTTAGGTTAGGTTAGGTTAGGTTAGGTTAGGTTAGGTTAGGTTAGGTTAGGTTAGGTTAGGTTAGGTTAGGTTAGGTTAGGTTAGGTTAGGTTAGGTTAGGTTAGGTTAGGTTAGGTTAGGTTAGGTTAGGTTAGGTTAGGTTAGGTTAGGTTAGGTTAGGTTAGGTTAGGTTAGGTTAGGTTAGGTTAGGTTAGGTTAGGTTAGGTTAGGTTAGGTTAGGTTAGGTTAGGTTAGGTTAGGTTAGGTTAGGTTAGGTTAGGTTAGGTTAGGTTAGGTTAGGTTAGGTTAGGTTAGGTTAGGTTAGGTTAGGTTAGGTTAGGTTAGGTTAGGTTAGGTTAGGTTAGGTTAGGTTAGGTTAGGTTAGGTTAGGTTAGGTTAGGTTAGGTTAGGTTAGGTTAGGTTAGGTTAGGTTAGGTTAGGTTAGGTTAGGTTAGGTTAGGTTAGGTTAGGTTAGGTTAGGTTAGGTTAGGTTAGGTTAGGTTAGGTTAGGTTAGGTTAGGTTAGGTTAGGTTAGGTTAGGTTAGGTTAGGTTAGGTTAGGTTAGGTTAGGTTAGGTTAGGTTAGGTTAGGTTAGGTTAGGTTAGGTTAGGTTAGGTTAGGTTAGGTTAGGTTAGGTTAGGTTAGGTTAGGTTAGGTTAGGTTAGGTTAGGTTAGGTTAGGTTAGGTTAGGTTAGGTTAGGTTAGGTTAGGTTAGGTTAGGTTAGGTTAGGTTAGGTTAGGTTAGGTTAGGTTAGGTTAGGTTAGGTTAGGTTAGGTTAGGTTAGGTTAGGTTAGGTTAGGTTAGGTTAGGTTAGGTTAGGTTAGGTTAGGTTAGGTTAGATTAGGTTAGGTTAGGTTAGGTTAGGTTAGGTTAGGTTAGGTTAGGTTAGGTTAGGTTAGGTTAGGTTAGGTTAGGTTAGGTTAGGTTAGGTTAGGTTAGGTTAGGTTAGGTTAGGTTAGGTTAGGTTAGGTTAGGTTAGGTTAGGTTAGGTTAGGTTAGGTTAGGTTAGGTTAGGTTAGGTTAGGTTAGGTTAGGTTAGGTTAGGTTAGGTTAGGTTAGGTTAGGTTAGGTTAGGTTAGGTTAGGTTAGGTTAGGTTAGGTTAGGTTAGGTTAGGTTAGGTTAGGTTAGGTTAGGTTAGGTTAGGTTAGGTTAGGTTAGGTTAGGTTAGGTTAGGTTAGGTTAGGTTAGGTTAGGTTAGGTTAGGTTAGGTTAGGTTAGGTTAGGTTAGGTTAGGTTAGGTTAGGTTAGGTTAGGTTAGGTTAGGTTAGG